>JAREIK010001468.1:3121260-3141260 GCA_029783825.1 Sapria himalayana | reverse complement strand
TGTTTGATCACATCCATATATTTCGATCTTGTACCCCGAGCAATATACTATATTCATCATAAGCAAAACGTGATCACCACTCATACAATAATCTTACTTTATTCTCATTATAATGATTGACTATGAACTATTTAGAATCAATGAATAAAATATTAGTTCTATGGATATTGGTACTTAGATTTTATGAATATATGTGTATATATTTATATATAAGCTTATGTTATCAATCAATTCATGTTTATCTTTTGAACTTGGGGATTCTTCTTTTTCCATGTGTAGCTTGATAATTCTCATAAGGACTTATTTTTATTTTACTTATCATGATCTTGAATGTTGCATCACGGCTTATATTTGGAAAGCAATAACATGGGGTGATTTTTCCCTTTTCATATATATCATATATAAAAGGAGAATCACAATATCAATGCAAACTTAAACAAACTCTAAACATCAAAATTAACCTATTCTCCTTCTTTGTGTGAATCTTTTAGGAGATAAGTAAATAGAGCTCAATATTGACACTGAGCTCCTAGACCCCTATCGACCATGATGCTTAGTCATCATATATTTGTGGCTTGTAAATATATATATATATATATATATTTATTTATTTATTTTTGTGGCATGAGAATGCATGTTATCATGGATGTGATGACATGTGTGTATATATGTATATTTGAATATACAATAGCGCATGTTTTGTTTTTTAAAATAAAAAAAATTGATTTTGAAATATCTAAGTAGTGAGGGAATTCATTTAAAATGAATTTTATGACATCAATTACTAGTTTGAAGGTTATGCAAGTTAGCATGTTAGTGTTAGTACTTTTCCCTTATCGGACTAACTGACTTGTAGATACACTTAGCACAAATCACAATTAGGTAATTTTATAGATTATTTATATAAATTACTTCTCAATCTGAATGATTCATTTGAGGAATGATTGTTTTAGAATTATGTGATGATTTATATTTAGTTATGAATAATAATATTCTTTTTATCTGATTCATTGCTAGTATTTGATGATTAAAAATAAGTTATAAGTTTAATCTTGTTTGGTACATCTTGGTGTGGGTTGTCTAGATAATAAGGTTAATAAGAATTAACCTGTATGAACAAATAATAAATAATAGATGTCCTCCTATCAAGGCATAATATTCATCATGTGTCAGATTGATAATGAATTCATCAATCGTGTGTCAGATTAATAGAGAGAACTAATTTTTGATATAATTTAAGCTGATAAACTTAATTTAAGCTGATAAATTTAATATAAATTTAAGCTGATAAACTCACTCGCTATCATTCTCAAAGAAAATAAACTCGATGATACCAATTATACAGATTGAAAAAAAAAACTATGACATTATCCTGACTACGTAGAACTATAAACTTGTATTCTTAGATATATGTCTAGATAAACCTCATGAAGGGGTAACTAATAAGAAACCAAAAATATATTTGGGAATCAGACTCATTTTATCAGACAGAAAGTCATTAGGGATTTGATATATATTATTATAGTTGAAAATATCCTAGTAAGAGATAATGTTCTCAAAGATGATTGACCTTCTAAATAAATTAGAGATCATTGAAGTTGAGATTGATGTTGATTTTTAGATTGCTATTATTCTTTAATCCTTGCCTAATTCTTAAAGGTAATTCTACTTAAACTATAACATGAATAGACATAATTAGACGTGACACAATTGCTTAAAGAATTAATAACAACCAAAAATATTATCAGGAAATCATATGAGGTATTTGTAATTGGAAGAAATTTTAAACCAATAGATTAAAAAAAAGAAAAATTTTCAAAAGCATGCTCATGTTCCACTGATTGCTCATAAATCACAAATGAGAATGAAAAAAAAAAAAGCAAAAAGAGAATAGTTGTATTGTAAGTAGTCAAGACATTATAAAAAATAATATCGAGTTTATCTCAACAAGTTGAACAATAAAGGTAAATCTCAATTAAAAGTTGTTGAAATATACTTAGCAGTGGTATCTAGGGGTATTTAATATGTAGATATGAGTGTCACTAATTATGTTTATAATTTATTATAGTGGTTAGAGGAAATCAGACATCTAAGTAATTATGAGATTGATCTTTAGATAGAAAATAATATAAAGATTCTGGTTGTTATAGTGGGAGTTTGCTTACTTTACATTGAGAGATATTATTTTAATTTTGAAAGTGTATTTTATGTATCATCAATCATAAGAAATTTGATTATGGTTCTAGTTTGGTTAATGATTAATATTTTTTTTATTCAATGATTTTATCATAATCTACTTGAATAATTTAATTTATTCTGGTGTATTAATTAAATACTTTTTAGATTATTAATACTACTTTTGCTCCATTATAATATTGAGTCAAATAATATCAATGAGTTACCATAATAGAAAAAATATTCCTCTAGAATAAACTAGACTCGGGTTTGGCACCTATACCTAGATCGTATAAATCTCAACCAAATTTCAAGATTGGTTAAATATACCCATCATTTGGGTTCATTGAATATTAAAATACTTATAAAATGTGAATCCTACTTAGAAGAAAAAATGATCAAGTAGCCCTCTATAGTTAAGGGCTATAGAGCCAAAGAGCTATTGGAGTTGATTCATTCTAATTTATGTGGTCTTATGGTTGTCCAAGCAAGAGGTGATTTTGAGTAGTTCATTACTTTCATTAATGAAGTACCAATATATATAAGATATATATATACATATGTCATAATTCTAATGCCTTTGAGAAATTCAAAGAGTATAGGATGAATGATGAGTTATTTGGATATGTCTGAAAATATTATAATTTGATTGTGGTAGTGAATATCTTTTAGGAGAGTTTAGGTAATATTCAAAGAATCAAGTGGTTATATCCCAATTGTCTATATATGACATTCCATAGCAGAATGATGTAGCAAAAAGTAGAAATGTGACTCTTATAGACATGATACGAACAATGATAAGTTATTTGGATATATCTAATTCTTTTTATGGATATGCAGTAGAAATAATAGCTTATATTTTAAACTTAGTTCAATATAATTAAGTAAATACTTCAATAACTAAATTGTGGACTGGACATAAGCTTTGTTAGAAACATATTTATTTAAGGGATTTTCTAGCACATGTGCTAAATGAAAAATAAATAAGTTGGAACTAAGAACAAAAATATGTTTCTTCATGTGATATCATATAGAAACTAAATGTAGTTTATTTATAGTTCAAAGAATTAAAAATTCATTATTAATACCAATGTTTGATTCCTAGAAGAAGACTAAATAAAAAATCACGAGCCTAGAAGTAAGATTATTCCAGAGGAGTTGAAAGGAGATATATCAATCCAAACTCTTTCAATACCAGTAATACAAAAAGAAACATTACAAGGTAATATCTCAAATATCTTATTATCATATCATAATGAGATAGTCATTGATGAAAGTAATAATATTGAACCTCATGAACCTATCATTAACATGTCAGTTGTACATCTAGAGGGTAATGGTCATAATGATTCATATAGATATTTGTCTACTTAGTACATTGCTAAAAGTATATAATCAAGAGGAATGTCTCATCATAGTGGGAAGTTTATTCATCAACCTATATAGTATACACTCTTGAGAGAATCTTATGATAGAATTCCTAATGAGATAGATATTGATCCTGAAAGCTAAGACAAAACACTTGAAGATAAAGATAAAGAAAGTTAGCAAATGTTATAGAATCAAAGTTGTGGTCAATGCACTCTCATCATGTTTGGGATCTTATGGATCAACTAAAAGGGAAAAAAAACCCATTAAATATAGGTGAATCTATAAGAAAACGAAAAGAATAGATGATAATATTGAGATGTTTAAGGATAGGCCTACACAAAAAATTTTACTGAGAAATCGTGAATTAATTATAAAGAAATCTTTTCATTGGTAGTCATGTTAAAGTCAATCTGGTTTCTCTTGTCATTTATAACTTATAATGGCCATGAGATTTGGTATATAGGTATAAATACTATATTTTTGAATGGATATTTTCAAGAATACATCTATACGAGACAACTTGATGGTTTCATAAAAAATAGCCAAGAGCACAAGTTATGTAAATTAAAGTAGTTTATTTATTAACTAAAATAATCATATAGATCTTGTAATATTTATTCTGATCAAGCCATTATGTCTTATGGTTTTGATCAATATTAGGATGAGTATTATGTATATATGAGGTGATTCAATATCATGATGATATTCTTGGTATTATATGTTGATGATATATTACTCACTGACAATGATGCGAGTTTAATAGTCTATGTTTGTCTATAGGCCTAAAAAAATCCAAACATAAATGAGACATCGTTAAAATTATATATACCTTATATTTGAGTAATGTCTTCGCTACTAATATGTGATATCTGATTATGTCAATAGTAAGAATAACAAATTTAGTATTGGCGGTTTAGAATGTAATACATGAATTTCTTTTATGAAATTCTTGAAAATTTTTTATGATATTATAAATACATATTCATTTGTGTATACTCTCACTACTTTTATTATACTTAGGTACATATATAATATTAGTAGCACATATAATAAGTATATAGGTCACTTTGTATTTAATGTCATAGTTGTTAAGATAAAAATTAAATATTTAAGATATCAATCTTTTATTTCAACTCTATTATTTAGCTACGTGTATGAATCATTAACATCCATGTGTATGAACCAATAACATCAACCTGGAGGTTTAATTCATGAAAAATTAAACAACTTGTTTACATATTACGACACTATGTATGATAGTATTTGTAACTAGACTTTGAATACGAACATAGACATCATTTTCACAAATAATTTCTCCATTCAATTATATTGAGGCAGACAATTGAGTAGTCTATTGAATATGAATAAATTATCTTGGTACTTAAATACTAATTATTATTTTATTTTATCATATGATAATAAAAATTTAAATATTACTTTGGATAAACAATAAATACACGAATAAGAGATTATAAATATTCACAAATATCATTCAATGAAAAATATGGATTATTTTTTATACTAATTATAATTAAACAGTAAATAAAAATATGCATCTTTAATTTGTTGGAAATGAATGAACGGATTATCTTCAATTGCATAAAATCAATTATCAAGATTTACCAAAGATCTTGCCTATTGGTTTTTGAAAATGATATCACTTGCTTGGGTGTGTAGGGTTAATGTTATTCATGCTTAATTTGTCTAGAAAGACGATTCTCTATTGACGTGTTTAACGCTTTCAAAAAAGTGACTGAAATTGAAACATTATAATATTCATTACATTTTATGATTAAGGATTAAATAGGTGAACTTTTTACAAAAAACCTTAATAATTCAACATTTAGAAAGATAGACAAAAGTGGGACAATGTGTTAGAAGTAAAGATAAAACAAAGAGTTTCACAACAAGCCTAAATATTTCAACATTTATAAAGATTTAGAATAGAGAATTAAATGTGACAAAATAATTCTTTCAAATTAACAAAAAATAAAGAATTGTAGCCAATTGGAAGATGCTTGATTGTTCATCATTTACTCTTCAAGGGTGACTTATATAATAAATCAAATTATATGGGCACTACCACATAATGTGTAGAATGATTAATAAACCCCCACATAAAATTAAAATAACATTATTCTTTGGGTAATTATGGAAAAACAATGTTGAAGGGTTCTTAGGGGCCCAAATAAAAATTAAGACTAGAGTTCTTATTTTGGTGGAATTGTGTTTCGAGATATTCCCTTGAAATATTAAAAAAAATTGAAACTCATCTTTTAATATTTCAAAAAAATATATATCAAATCATAAATAAATTAAAATACGAGACACTTGAAAACATTAATCATAAACAACCATCGCCCCTCTTCATGATGGAGTTCATGTAGAGCGGCGAGGGGCAAGGTGAGGCGAGCAAGGGGAGAAGGGAGAAGGGCGAGGGGCAAGGGGAGACGAGCTAGGGGAGATGAGCAAGGAGAGACTAGCAATGGGAGACGAGCGAGGGGCAAGGGCAAGAGCAAGGACAAGGGTGATGGAAGAAGGGCGAGAACGAGGGCTAGGGGAGAAGGGTGAGAACGAGGGCAAGGACAAGGGGAAAGGGCAAGGAGAATGGAGAAAGGGCGAGGAGCAAGGGTGAGAATAACGACAAAGGGCAAGGGAGGGGATGAGGGTGAGGCAAGGGCAAGGATGAGAGCGGGGCATGGGCAAATACAAGGGCAAGAGAAAGAGGAGGGGAGCGAGGGTAGTTTATGATTAATGTATTCGAGTTTCCTGAAATTTTAATTTATTAATAGTTTGATATCTTTTTTTTTTTTGAAATATTAAAAGATAGATTATAATTTTTAAAATATTTTGGGGGGAATACCTCAAACATAATCCCCCCCCAATTTTTGAGTAAATTTTGAAAACCCAAAATGTGAAACACATAATTGCCCCATTATTATTATTTTTTTAAAATCAATAACAATCAATGATATTCAAAAAAAAAATCAAAAAAATCAAAAAAATCAAAAAAATCAAAAAAATCAAAAAAATCAAAAAAATCAAAAAAATCAAAAAAAATCAAAAATTTTAAAAAATTTAAAAAAAATCAAAAAAATTAAACAAATTAAAAAAATTAAAAAATTAAAAAAATTAAAAAAATTAAAAAAATTAAACAAATAAAAAAATTAAACAAATAAAAAAAATAAAAAAAAAATCAAAAAAATTTAAAAAAAATAAATAAATTAAATAAATTAAATAAGTTAAATAAATTAAATAAATTAAATAAATTAAATAAATTAAATAAATTAAATAAATTAATAATTAATAATTAAATAAATTAAATAAATTAAATAAATTAATATTAAATAAATTAAATAAATTAAATAAATTAAATAAATTAAATAAATTAAATAAATTAAATAAATTAAATAAATTAAATAAATTAATAAATTAAATAAATTAAATAAATTAAATAAATTAAATAAATTAAATAATTAAATAAATTAAATAAATTAAATAAATTAAATAATTAAATAAATTAAATAAATTAAATAAATTAAATAAATTAAATAAATTAAATAAATTAAATAAATTAAATAATTAATAATTAAATAAATTAAATAAATTAAATAAATTAAATAAATTAAATAAATTAAATAAATTAAATAAATTAATAAATTAAATAAATTAAATAAATTAAATAAATTAAATAAATTAAATAAATTAAATAAATTAAATAAATTAAATAAATTAAATAAATTAAATAAATTAAATAAATTAAATAAATTAAATAAATTAAATAAATTAAATAATTAAATAAATTAAATAAATTAAATAAATTAAATAAATTAAATAAATTAAATAAATTAATAAATTAAATAAATTAAATAAATTAAATAAATTAAATAAATTAAATAAATTAAATAAATTAAATAAATTAAATAATTAAATAAATTAAATAAATTAAATAAATTAAATAAATTAAATAAATTAAATAAATTAAATAAATTAAATAAATTAAATAAATTAAATAAATTAAATAAATAAATAAATTAAATAAATTAAATAAATTAAATAAATTAAATAATTAATAATTAAATAAATTAAATAAATTAAATAAATTAAATAAATTAAATAAATTAAATAAATTAATAAATTAAATAAATTAAATAAATAAATAAATTAAATAAATTAAATAATTAAATAAATTAAATAAATTAATAAATTAATAAATTAAATAAATTAATAAATTAAATAAATTAAATAAATTAAATAAATTAAATAAATTAAATAAATTAAATAAATTAAATAAATTAAATAAATTAAATAATTAAATAAATTAAATAAATTAAATAAATTAAATAAATTAAATAAATTAAATAAATTAAATAAATTAAATAAATTAAATAAATTAAATAAATTAAATAAATTAAATAAATTAAATAAATTAAATAAATTAAATAAATTAAATAAATTAAATAAATAAAATAAAGAAAATAAATTAAATAAATTAAATAAATTAAGAAAATTAAAAAAATTAAAAAAATTAAAAAAAAATTATGCACACATACTTTACTTAGATAGGTCAAGTTTGATAAATAGGAAAACTTGTTAGTCTTTTTATTCATTGCGAATAATACGTAACTCTTATTTTTGTTTCATTTTTATTTTGATAAATAATAAATTGCTTTATCAAAAATTTATGTACAGCCTATAAGAGCTTCAAATTATTATATTTTTTATTAAATATAATATAAATCTCAATTTTGTTTTTCTTAACTATAATTTATGTATCATATGACTTTCCTTCGAATAATATTTGGTTTTTTCTCTCCAGATATAATATACAATTATTTCTAAGATTGCTTTCTTGGTGTTTTTTTTTTGGGAGTACTTGCTATGTAGTGTTACTTCAAGTCATTAAAAGCCGATGAGATGGATTCCATATCTTCTGTGATTTCTATCCATCTCTTCAGCTCCTACCATACACTTCTGGAAAAATATCACTCAAAAAAAAGTTCATATTCTTTGGTGTTGATAATGACTAGACTTTGGTTCTTAGCTTTCCGTACCTCGTAATTCATAAATTTATAGCATGTTTGGGTATATTATTCTGTATCCAAATGGTTTTTGTCCAAATATTTTTCTTTTTTTAAGTTGTTTCCAATGAGATAATTATTGTCTGCTTCATTTTTTATTCTAATCTAATAATTCTTTGTTTTTGATGCTAGTCTCAAGGCCAAAATGTTGAATGTCATATTTGTGTGATCAAACATTTTTTTCATTTCTCCTTCATTGACATTATTGAAGAAGGAAATGATACAACATATTTCGCAATGATTTGAATATTTTCTCACTTTGATGAATGAAATGAAGCATAATAATAGAGGAAGTCATGGATGCTCTTAATTTATAGGGGAATTTGCTTGGATATTACCCACTTAAAGTGATACCTTCCTAAACTTTCATTGTGCCTGTTAACCCAACATCTTTTCCTAGAGTGACTCTCACACAAGTCACCACATGTTAGTCTGAAAATAAACAAAAAATATGTGGAAGGACTATTTTTTTGTGAATAATCAATAATGTACTTATTTTCTGCTATTATTTCATTGTCATGTTGTTTCTTCAACATTAATGACATGCATAATATTTTTATACAACATAATTTTATGAAAAATGTTTTAATTCATAATGTGATTATGCAAAATGTGTTTATGCATTACATGATTATGCAAAATGTTTTTATGCATTACATGATTATGCAAAAAACAATATGTAAATACATATTTTTTATTTATTTTTAATAATGAAGGGGTAATTATGGATTTTGGCATTTGAGTGCTCCAAAAATGACCCTAATCATAAATATTTATGATTAGGGTTCCAAACCTTAAAAATAACAAAAAAGTAATAATTTTCAATTTATCATCCTTAGCATCTTTTTCATTAAATTATATATATTTTCATGTTTTTATATTTTTCCCTTACCATAATATAGAGGAGTTTTTAGAATAATAGATTCCTGAAAAGAATTTTAAAATTATGTTTCAAAAAGAAGGTTTCCGGAAAAATCATCAAAAGAACAAGAGGAATGTTATAAAAATAGAATTTGCAACAAAAATTTGAAAATATTAAATTCAACCTTTAAAACTATTAAAAAAAATACAAACTAAACGGAAATTAAGATTTAGTTGATTTTCAAATAAGGGAAAGCTCCTTTTATATTTAAAAAAAAATTAGAAATCCCAAAATGATTTATGGTGTGGGCTCGGTTATGTTTCACCTAACTCTTACCATTACATATATTCTTCTTCATGCACAACAATGTTTTTCAAAATACGTAATAACCCTTTTTTCTTCTTTTTGAAAAATGGGGTTATCATTGCATTTTGTAAATTTTACTTTTTAAAAGTATGATATCTCAATTTTTTGTGAAATTTATGTTTTGGTGTATCAAACACAAAGTAAATTAGAAATACTTTTTTTTTTGTTTCTAAATTAATATATTTATATATATATCATACTCAACATTATAAAGTATTAGTACACTGCAAATTAACAACACTAATTTGCCTCACAAAACTTTTAAAAAAAATAAATCTCAATTTTTGAATACAAAAAATCACTCTTTTGAAATGTGGAAATAATTTTTTGAATTCAGAAAGCATATTTTTTGAAAAAAAATGATTTTTAGCATTTTAAATATTCATTAATCTTAGACATGCTAATTCTAACTTTTGCTTTGACCTCCATAAAGAATAAAGAATGATTTATATTTTAGGGCATCAAACATAAAATATTAATGTTTTTGCACAAAATTTTTCATAATTAAAAAAAGAGCATTAAATTTTAAAAATAATTAAATTTTAGTATACTAAAATTCATTAACCCGATTTTAACCTACGAAATTTAGAAAAAAAATATAAATTAATATAATTAATTTGAGAATTATTATTGAAAATTGAGAAATTAATTAATATTGTAGAAGGTGCAAGGTATGATTTGAACCCATGTTTTCCACTTAACAATACCATAAGAAACCACTCACTCACAAGATTAAATCGTATAAATAACAAATCGAAATACTTATATATACATTCAAAATAAATGGAAACATATATATAAGTATACATAAATATACGTAGATATATGAATATATATGTATATATAAAAACATATATATATATATATATACACACACACACATACATACATATAAACATATATTTTTATATATAATTATATATCAATATATGTATGTGTGTGTGTGTGTGTGTGCATGTATATGTGTGTGTGTTTGTTTGTTTTTGGCTACATATATATATTTGTCAATATACACACACATACGAATAAATAAAACACACACACACATATATATATTTGTCAATTTATATATCTACATATTTTTATTTATACTTATATGTGTTTCCATTTATTTAGTGTATATATATAAACATACATATACCTCACATGACAATGATCTTGTGACTAAAAGGTTTTTTGCAAATTTGGCAAGTTGAGAATATGGGTTCGAATCTCAGCTTGTCCCTTCTACTACATTAATTGGTTTTTTGGTTTTTAATAATAGTTTTCAAGTTAATTAAATTAATTTTTATTTTTATTTTCAAATATTGTAGGAGAAAACTAGGTTGATGAATTTTAATACATCAAACTTAATTATTATAACAATTGGTGCACTTTTTTTTAATTATGAAAAGTTTAATATATCAAAACACAAATATTTTGTATATAGTATATAAAAACACAAATCTCCTAAGAATAAAATGCTTGTAACCATCTCATCACAAATATCAAATCAACAATTATTAAAATAAACACACACACACACACACACACATATTTATTTATAACAATATTTTTTTTATTTATGTGTATTTATCTATGTTTATTTATTGAACTGATAATTTGATGCTTGTGATGAAATAATTATCAATATTATATTCTTTGTGAAGTTTAATGATTCAAATCACTAGTGTGACATAGTAACGATTATGTAAAATTTTAAAAATTGCTTTTAGGAAAGTTTGCTTCTAAAATTTTAGTGCATTAAAACTTAATAATTTTAAAGTTTTGTCTAATTTTTTTTAATTGTGAAAAAAAAACTTTTAATTACATTATGTTTGAAATTACAAAATATAAATTCTTTCATTATTTTACTTATTTCCAAAAAATAATGTTCCCCATCTTTTTCAAAAATATGCCCCTCTTTTTTTGTTTACCCCTAAAAAATACATTACATTTTTAGTTTTCATTTTACTTTTAAATGTTATGAGCAAACTATTTAGTTGTGAGCATCTCAACAATCCACATTCAAAATAAGTTAAGATATTATATTATTAAGTAAATAAAATACATAAAAATATAAAATCACATACCAATTAAATTTAAACCAAATAAAAAAAATAAACCAAATTAAATTATTTTCCCAAGTCAATTTAGTTCTCCATGTTTGTCAACTCTAGGAGAACCAACATATACTAATATATATAATTGTGTAGATATAACATACAAAATTGACACACACACACACACACATATATATATATAAAATCATATGTATATATTCATGTATCAACTTACATATAGTTGAATTCATAGATCACTATTTTCAAAAAAAAATTATTTTTTAAAGTGTGATGTGTATAGGTGGGGTGGGGCAAGATGTGCCAAATAAGCTATACAACTAAGACACAACATAGGGCATGACCCAGATTAGCCTTACAAAGCCTGAATTAGCCTTGCCAGGCCCCACATGATATAGTCCAGAATTATGCATGATCATGGATCCTATCAGCATGAGGCATGATTCATGTCATGCCTCATGTTGGGCTAGGCATGACCCGTATGTATAATTATTGCTGGTGAAACTTGAGAAAATCATATGTTGATTGTATTGAGAAATCATATTATTTAATTAGTCACGACTACACAATCTCTAAATTATTTTATGGTTGTGACATTATTTTAAAATAGAAGCAGCCGAATATTTCACTGGTACAAGTAGTTGCAGCACATTATAGAGTTTCTACTTATTCAAAGTAGAGCTAAAATATCAAATGATGTGAGTCGCGACATATTTTTTTTGCCATGACTTTTGGTTCTAGAGAGCGATTATTCTAGTCATGATGCTTGTTGACTTTATGCTCCAAAGTAAAAATATTAAAGTCACGGCCAACTCCAATACAATGACTTTATATTACATAGAGTTTTGACTTAGTCATAATGATTTCAGAGCCATAACGATTTGATCAGAAAGACAAGACCAAAACCACAATCAAGCTTAGTATATTGACTTTATACATAGACAAGACTAAAGTCATGATCAATGCAATATCTATGACTTTGTATTATAGAGAGATAAATATCCATATGGTCATTCCCAATGTCATGATATTTATGCTCCATAGGAGACCCAAAGAGATGTCAATGTTATGATTTCAAATTTGTGTTGAGACTTTCAACTTAAAGTATTGCACAAATTCTCAAAGTATAAAAGCTCACTTAGATAAAAATATAAGGAGAAGAGAAAAGCAGCATGATGTGCATGCCAAGAATTATAGGAGATGCAAATTCAACCCTAATTAAGGGCAAATCCTTTGCAAACAACAAGCAAATCTCTATTCGAATTAGAATTTTATACTTAGAAAGTTATTTGGGCACGCATTGAGAAATCACGAATTCACGAGATGTCTCTCAACATATATCATGTGGTTTTTTTTATAATATTTAGCTAAATTGAATTTTATGGTTGATAATATAAGTATGTTATGATGAATTATTGATTTTATGAGTTTATATTTGTGTTTATGTAATATTTGAATGTTGATGGATATGGATACAAATTAGAATCAAAAATTAGAGTTTTCATGAATATGTCAATGATGATATATAGTGATGGATAAAATATAAGACATACTAACATAGTTTGAAAAGAAGGAAGTATCAATCCATATGATCTCAACATGTGAGATAAAATAACGTGTAAAAATATGAAGTTGAGGTATACAATCATTGTGAGCATGACACTCACGAAGTAAAAAGTATGAATGTATTAATGACATATATATTGTGTACTATCTAAAAGAACTAACCTTCAAGTAATGTGGTATTTAAGTAGAATATCTTACCTAAGAGTTTTACCATAGCATGAGAGTCATTTATCAACTTTGGCAGATAGTAATAGGCATGTCACAAAACACATGCAAGTGGGGGAGACATGTATGGGGTGATAACTCTATGAATCATTTGTGCTTATATAATTTTCATATATTAGGTTCATAGAAGATATATATTTAATTATCGTGAGTATGATGCTTATGACACCGATAATATAAATGCAACTAGTATCATATTATTTCATGTGTGTATTACATTTACACAAAATGATGTATTATTTCAATTTTAAAATACCGAGAGGACAATAATGAGGATATCATTCTTGGTAGTAATAATCTATTAGATGGTGATCACTTTGTATGTCTTGAGGGCACATATGTATTTTCATACTAATATATCCTTTATCTAATAATCAAAATGATATTGACCAAACATTAATAAACGTAATCAAACACAAGTATGTTCACAAATCATAGAGTTTGAGTAAATTTTCAAAGGCCAACTACATTTATTCAACTCGTATAGTTGTTAGTTCATTGTTTTGTGATTGAACCATCAAAATAATCTCTAAGGGATTAATATCTAAATTGACGTTCACTTTATTATTTATATGATTTATATACTTATGAAACTAAGCTGAATAAGAGATTCTTGCTCAAATAGGTTTTGAGATCATGTCAATTAATTATGAGTTTTGACACACACAATTACAACACATATATAACTATAAAACCATGTAACTATTTAAGAATAAAAACTAAGGAACATACCAAAGTGGAGAATTATCCATGCAACCTTTGTATGTTCCAATCTCAATTATCTGTACATACACAAAGCCCAACCCATTGATGATAATAAGCCAAACATCTTCCAAAAAATCCTATATTTGAAGGTCACCCCCTACCACATTTACATTTGCCTTCATTGTTCTTTCCCACAAAATTTTAGGACATAGGACAAGGGGGGAGATCATTAATTGAGGGGTAGAATAATAATATGTGCTAGAGCCAAGCATGTCATTAAGTAAGATTATCAAGAATGACATCATTTGGAACCTTTGTAACTGCCAAGTTTCTCATTAGAGTTAGGTTTCTCATTGGAGTCAAGCTGCTCATTAGAATCAAACATCTCTTTAATGTCAAGGTTAATATCATTGTGCCCCTCCAACTTCTCATTCATCTTCTCAACATGGCCCTCCCTACACCGAGGGGTTTAGATTTTAGAAGTATGGATGAGTACTTTTGGGCAACTACTAAATACATGACCAAAAGAAGAGCATTAAACCTATATTCTGGACAAGTTTCATATATTGTTAGTTGTTAAATGATCTTGAAATGAGAAATAAATCAATTCCACCTATAATGACATCTACTTGTTTACATCTAATTCAATCAATACACAAGCTTATGCAATTTTATACATATTGCAATAAGCTTGTTAATTTACAATTAACTTCCTAATTTAACTAGGTATTTTATAGATAAAGTAGGAAATTAGGTAGTTTAATCTAAACCATAATCTTATTTATTTCATCATAACCATATGTGAGAAAACATCCATATGTGATGAAAAACAAGACTTTAGCTAATAGTAACTTATTAGTCTATTATAAATGAAAAATATCTCAAATCAAAAGTGGATATTCATATATTCATTATTAAATTTGAAAAACATCCATATGTGAGAAACTATTGCTAAGGTAATTTTTTATTGCTCACGACTTGGTTCAATAGGTAAAAGCCAATCAGGTAGTTTTTTCATTGTTGGCTTAGTTGAAGAACAATTTTGTCCTATTTTTTAATGACATATTCTTGGAAAACGAGCTATAAATATCATAGGTTTATTATTGTCCATCCACATCCTCAATATTATAGGTATGTCTACACACACTTCAGTCTTCAGTCATATGTTCGAATGAGACCATTTTGGTTGCATCCACATCCTCTTCAGTCTTCGCTATAAATATCAATCTTTTTTCTCCATTATCTGACACATGTTCGAATGAGTTTTCAAAATCCTGAATATGTGGAGGAATGAGACAAATCAAGGGTATTGTTTCCAATTTCTCCCCCATTAATAGTGGACATTAATCTCCATTAATTGATTTGTGCTTCTCATTTTTGAGATGCACGATATCATCAACAGAGGCATGAAAAGGTTCCTTTATATTCTATTTGGAATCAATTGTAGCAAAATTGGTAATTAATACCTTGTTAAGACCATGGCAGCAGCTAATCCAAGAATAATATATAGAAAATCACAAGTGATATGAATGGATAAAGAGGTTTCACTCTCTAACATAGAGAGAAATGATCAAAATAAGAAAAATTTGGATCAATAATTTTAGTTTGTTAGGACAAGGTATCATCCGCATGATTGTACTTTTTAAACAAATCAAATATGTGTTTGCATACACATTATGCTATATATCAATTCAAATGTTTTCTCTCAGCAAGTTATTTGAATGTGTTTGGGTAAATCAAGTATGTATTGAAACAAATTAAGTATGTGCTTGATCAAAATTGTGCGAGAACAAAATGAATATCTAAATGATGGAACCTCTCATCATCGATGTGATTTTATGTTTTTCTTCTTCTGATAGCTCATTGTTTGAGATTGTTTGGAGATTGATCAAGTAAAATTTGAGTGGCACAATTGCTATCCATGAAATACAAATTAAGTATTATTTTTTATCATATCTTTACATTTTATCATTACTAATGTCATTTTAAAAAAGATCAATTCTTCATTGAAATTTTTATCACTTTATTACTTTAAACACTGAAACAATGTCTTAAAATCCTTGTAGTGATTCTTGCTTTGGTATTGGATATAGGTTATGTTGGGAACCTACTATTATATTTGACCTCATAATTTTTACTCAGAGATTTTGTCATTTGACATCCTAATTTCTACTTAAAGATTGTATCATTCGACCTCCTAATTGATTTTCTATATTTGGTATCAAAATGATTATTTTTGGTACTCTAATACATAATATTTTATATCAAAGCTAAGTATTTGAGACTAAATCTAACACTTTGTATCAAAGTAAATATGAGATGTGTTTGGATTTATCATTTGATATTAGAGCATAGGTTGTATCACATAGCCTTGTTTAATACTCTGATCAAGGGTTTACTAGATCTATGGAAAATGAATCTGAGAAAGGAAATATGATGACATTTAGGGTTGAGATTGATAATTTCATGGGGAATGACTTTGAGTTGTAGAAATTGAAGATTAATGAATTACTTGTTAATAGACATTACTAGCATGTACTCAAAGAACAAAAGCTGATAGTTATTAATTAAAAATAAAAGATGAATAATGTGAAGAAATTCAATTATTACAAATTGGATTGCAAAACGTGAGACTTGATTCATTGTATCTAGTAGACAAAGTCTTCATGAATATTTCTAATAAGAAATCCATGAAAGATCATTGGAAGAAACTAGAATTATTTTATCAAAACAAGTTATTTGTGAACAAGTTAATTTTGAGTAAGAAGTTATATAAGTTACACATGAAGAAGATTGATTCATTCTCTTCACATTTACATAAACTTCACACACTAATGTGCTAGATTAATAGTATTGTTGTGAGATTAGTAAGGATGAAAAATTGGATTTTCTTCTCTATTTACTATGTGATTCTTGGGATTAATTTATTATTGTCATTATTAGTGGTATAATAGGGTTATCTTATGAGATAACAGTTGTAGTTTTACTATTAGAAGATACAAGTAAGAAGAATATCAAGAAATATTCTAATAATTTATTATATGTGAGGAGGATTATAGAAATAAATATGCAGTTTGAAAGTAAATCAACCTTAAGAGGAAGATAGAAGAGTGTGGATAAGCTAAATCCGAAGTACTAGAAATATGGTTTATAGGGGTACTTTAAAAGGGCCTACCAGAGAAGCTAATAGTCTATAATAGAAAAAATTGGAGCCGTGACCTAGGAAAGTGTTGTGGTAGAAAATGTTGTGCCATCCATTTAAAGTGAGATTCATTTTGGTAAAGCTTGTGTTATTCATGTTAATAATAACATTTGGTATATTGATATAGGCACATTATATTATATGACTACTCATTGAAACTGAGTTATCAAGTATGAGTTATTTAATGGAGTATATGTGACTATGTGAAGTAGCTCTATGGTAAATATAGTTGGCCCTGAGAAGGTGAAGATAAGGATGCTTGATGGGATATTCAAAAACTTTTTGAGGGTGATGTACATTCATGGTTAGAGTAGAAAAATAATCTTAATAAGTTCAATGATGGATGATTGTGTGAATTTTTCTTGTGATGACAAAGTTGCAAGATTATGAAAAGTGCAATGTTAATTGCTTGAGGAACAAGATTTGGAACCTTGTACAAGCCATGGGTAACATTCATCATGACTTAAAATATTGTGTTCTCATGTTTAGAGAAAAAGTAAGGCATGGAGAATATGCAAGACATCCATCAAAGCCTGTCCACAAAAAGTATGGTATCAAGACATGGAAATATAGTGTCATTGTAGAGTTTATAGTAGAGACTTGGGAACATGATATCACAATGTAGAAACACAATATCATGAGATGAAATTGTACATAGAAGTAGGAGGAGAAAGTGCAAAGTTTGTGAAGTTTTAGTAGTATTGCAATAGAAAAACTTAGAGTTTTTATAGAAGTACAAGAAGATCTGGTTGGCTAAAAGCAACATGATGTCTTGACTAGACAGGGAGCTACAACAAAAAGATACTAATGGCTTCGAAGATTAATATTTTGGGGCCGTGATAGGAGTCCAAACTAGTCAAGGGGTGTTTGGGGTCCTAATAGATGACTATGAGATCATGATAGAAGAACAAACAACTTGTGGGGAGTTTGGAGTCATGATAAACAAATCTAATTTGCAATAAGAGTCAAAACTAGCCATGAGGTATTTGGGACCATGACAAGTAACACTAAGGTCAAGATAGAAGAACAAATTATAGGGGTCTTGAGTCATGATAGGTAAATACGAGGTCAAGATAGAAGAACAAACAATATATGGGGGTTCAAAGCCACAATGAGTAAATCTGAGGTCATGATAGGAAAACAAACAACCCATGGAGTTTGAAGTTACAAAAAAAAAATTTGAGGTCACAATAATGGTTCAAACTAGTCATGGAAGCTTCAGAGTCATGATAGGGAATTATGATTTTAAGACTTTATCTCACTAGATGCACGAATGAGCCCAATTCTATGGTAGAGGTATGGACCTCCAAGAAAAGAATTAAGTGATGAACTATAGTCATTGGAGAAAAATAATACTGGGAGAATTGTGAAATTTTCTTCACCTCAAATATAATTGGATGTAAGTGGGTATTCAAATGAAAATTAATGATTGATAGAGATATTAAAAAGTACACGACATGAATCATTTCCAAGAGATACTCTTAAGTGGAGAGCATAGACTATGATGAGATCATGTCACCCATAACAAAAATATCATCCATTTGGGTGGTGTTAGCAGCTACAATAAGGTATGACCTAGAAGTTGAGTAGTTAAATATAAAGATAATATTTCTTCACAATAACATGGAGGAAAAAATTTATATGTAATCAATCAGTTTCAAGGTGATAGAAAAATAATACTTGGTATGCATGTTGGAGAAATTTTGTGCAATGATGAAGTAGTCTCCTCAAGTATGATACTAAAAGTTAGAACCATGTGTCTTATAACTAGGATTTAGTAGATGTGAGATTGACCATTACATTTACATAAATAGTTAGGTAAAAATTTTATTATATTAACATTGTATAAGGTTGACATATTATTGGTAGGCAATCGCATGAATATGATTACTTTACTGAATAGGTTACATTCCAAGAAGTTTGATTTGATTGATCTTGAAGCAGCAAATCTTATACTTAGCATATAGATCTTAAGAGATATGGGAGAAATGATATTATGTCTTGAGCAGCATATGCATGTGAAAGATATACTTTGGAGGTACAATATGATTGATTGCAAGTCAATGGAGAGTTCAATGGTGACTAATATGAAGTTGATAGTTAAGCAGTGTCTTTTCACCCAATTAAAGATGGAAGAAATGGCTATCATTCCATGTGCTAGTGTAATTGGGAACTTGATGTATGACATGTAATGTATTAGACCTAACATTTCACATGGTGTGGAATAGTTGAGTAGATTTATGTCCAATCTATGAAAGAGGCATTAAGTACCATCAAAAGAGTGCACATATTACTATGGTATTCTTAATTATATATTGTAGTTCAGTGAAATAGAAATGAGGAGATATTCGAGGTTAGTGGATTTGTTGATGTTGACTTGAGTGGAG